>OZ017741.1:273544630-273587130 GCA_963969285.1 Odontomyia ornata
ACAAAGCTTTATAATTGGTCATTTGTATGTTAGAGAGTTTTTGATGCTGACAGACAGCATTTTACATGTTTAAGTGTCAGACGATAAAACTTTTTCGCATGAATTTCTCCGCATTTATGTCCTTCAAAAGAGCGTTAGTGAAGGGTCGCCTCTATGAGTTTGAAAAGTTGAAGTATCCTCTGAGTGTTATAAACTTAAACTTCTCAAAGTTGTAAAAATAGATGAGACATGTGTGTTGATCGCTTATACAGTGATGATTTCATCTAAATAGCGGAATTTCAGGATGAGTTATTTACTATTGTTGAAACTTTAAATTTTATTGCAAATGTAGAGAAGTAAATATTTTATGGATGCTTCATAATGATGGGTAAGACCTCTTTATTTCCCTTAAGAGAACTTAAAAGCATTTAGTTCATTTGCATGGCTATGTTTTTCTTGGTTTTAAAACCAACTTTTAAATTTACAGGCGTCGGTGAGTTGGTTATTGAGAGATGGTTGACACGAAATGATTTGCCTTTTAGATAGGAGTCAATGATTTGGATGAGCTGCAATGTCATTTGGCCTTTATGCATTTTGTAAATAAGTCCTGCATGCCAGACTTTATTAAAGTCTTTAGCTATATCAAACTGCGATTTAACCTTATTTTGATATGTTGGACGACACTAGTAGGCTAAAGTTCCATAGAATGTGTTGGCTTTAAACCAAATCGTTCTTCTGGAATCATTCACTTTTCGGTAACACCCTCAGTTAGTCCCAGTTCTCCCACTGTTTATTACGGAGTTTTGACATCTTATCACGAATTTTGTTTGTAATTTGATTTGCTTCCTGGCATTATCGAGTTTAACTTGTGTTCCTAGCTCTTCTCTAAACTCGATTCCTCGTCCTTATTCCTTCTTTGATGTTGTTAAGGAGTTCATAGGCATTTCATACCCTTGTCAGAGTTATGACTGTGTTGTCCTCTTTTGCCTCTGCTATTTTGTCTGATTTCTTCCCTGTTTTTTTTTCAATTTCGCTGGCTGTTTTAGGTGTTTGAGTAATGATTTCATTAGCCAGTGTGACTTGGAAAGCTTGCCAATTAGTTTTCTTCTTTACTTATAG
Organism: Odontomyia ornata; assembly: GCA_963969285.1. Lineage (NCBI taxonomy): Eukaryota > Metazoa > Arthropoda > Insecta > Diptera > Stratiomyidae > Odontomyia > Odontomyia ornata. The sequence goes on from OZ017741.1 coordinate 273,545,729, forward strand.
GAGTTCATTTATGCATACTCCTCCTATTCAAAAGAGCACCAATTTATGATCGGATGAAGGTTTTGCGAGGATTTCGATGCTTACATCGTGTTTGAAGGTACGTGAAATATCGAAATCGAGAGGATAACCATTTTGGTATCCTTAATGTGTTGGCTCGTTGGAGATATGCATGCTAAGTGGATTATCTGTGATGAATCTATTTTACTGAGTCCCAGAATGGTTGCTTCTCACTACTCTCCAACTTTGGTGATAAGCATTGAAGTCTCCAGCAAGGATTATGGAGACCTGAAAGTCCAGAAGTTTTTTGCTATCTCCAATGAGCGTAGGCGCATGTGAGGACTATACCCCGAGACTACCACATATCCAAAAGAATCTGTCTGCACTTGAATTGCAGTGGCCTCTAGAGTTTGGAAAATAGATTTCAAAATAAGATTATGGTTCACACTTATTCTCACAAGAATGGCCATTCCAACTCTTCTACGTGTTGTTCTGTCGTTTCTGTACAGAAAATTGTTAGGAAAGTGCAGCAGTTTGAAGTTTTCAAAAAGGTTTCCTAGATGGCAATGATGCCAAATTATACTCAAATATAAAATGAGTCAGTTCACCTGTCTTATGAAGCAGAGAATTCGCAGTCCATGTAAAAATATATGTGTATTCATTGGGTGTACAACTTAATAAACGGAATTTGATGCTAGATGTCCGTACTAACAAATATCGTGAAGGCTCGAACTTGATATATATGTCATTTTAAAGGTACATTTGAAAGCTATCAAAATCAGTCAGCAAAATAATTTCATCATGTGCATCATTATTATTTTTCACGATGAATAATTTCGAAAACTGGAGAAAAAGACAGCATTTGCGGTAGGCTATGTTGGGTCATTTTTTGCAAAGAAAACTGCTGCGGAAAGTCATCGTTTGCTTGTAGAAGTTTACGACGATAATGCTATAGCAAAAATACAGTGTTTTGAATGGTTTAATGCTTCAAAAGTGGTGATTTTGACATGAAAAACAAACAACGCCCAGGCGGCCAAAAAAGTTTGAAGATGAAGAATAGCAGACGCTACTCGATGAGGATTTGTGTGAAACGCAAGACAAACTTGCCAAATCGTTGTGAGTGACTCAGCAAGCCATTTTGAAACGTTTAAAAGCCGCCGGATAAATTCAGAAGCAAGGTTATTGTGTCCCCTATGATTTGAAGCCGAGAGACGTTGAACGGCGCTTCTGCATGTCTGAAATGCTGCTTGAGCGCCATAAAAAGAAAACATTTTTGCATCGGATCGTGACTGGGGATAAAAAATGGATCCATTATGACAATACCAAGTGCAAAACGTCATACATGAAGCTTAGCCAACCAGCCAAATCAACGGTGAAGCCAAATATCCATGGCGCCAAGGTTATGCTTTCTATTCGGTGGGATCAGAAGGGGCTGTTATATTATGAGTTGTTGTAATCGGGCCAGACAGTCACAAGTAACCTATACCGATCACAATCAAAACGTTTGTAGCGTGCCATCATCGAAAAATGCCCGGAATATGCGACCAGACACAAGACTATAATTTTTTATCATGACAACGCTCGGCCGCATGCTGCAAGACCCGTGAAAAACTATTTGGAAAATAGTGGATGGGAAGTTTCGGCCCACCCGCCTCATAGTCCTTACCTTGCTCCGTCTGAATTTCATGTATTTCACTCAATGCAAAACGCCCTCACCGGGATACGCTTCACTTCAGAACAAGGCATCTGAAATTGGATAGAATCGTTTTTGACCGCGAAGCCGGCGGAATTTTTTCGGGATCAGCACAAAAGTCTTTCATTTTGAATGCACAAGTATTGCTTTACTTCTTCAAATTTTTTCGTATTCTTAAGAAATAGAAGAAAATTGGCCACTTAAATTACAATCAATACCATTAAATCACATGAATAGTATGCATGGGTTGAGCTGCCTTTGCTTCAATCTGCGGAGCACGTAATCGAATTTTTCGTTCCGTTGGCGTTAGGCCTGCTTCAAGACATAAATTGATTGATTTAAGTGGCGTTCTCGATTCTTACTACCTTTTTATTGCTCTACTGTTCCGTGCAAGTTTCTGTATCAAGGTTGTAATGATTCCGTCCATTTGATGGACTTGGCTTCATGTGGGATTTTCGGTCGTTGGACGCATCGTCAGTTGGCATATAGAGGGTGCAATGACCAGCTAGCCGCCAGGTATAAGGGAAATAAAAAACCATTCGTGGACTTGAAACCGACTAAGTTGAAGCGCTGACAAAGTTCCACGTAGTATTTACTTGTCATGGAACTAGGACAACAGCCTCAGATTGAATTGGATGAACAGCAGCAACTATCGCAACGCATATAAAAGTATTCTTTTGGAGCTTGAAATATGAGATCATCGAACAGACCTGGTGTACTGCAAAAGCTTCTGGATGAAAAAAGACAGAATCAACATCCTCGTAGTGCAAGAAACCAGATGACATAGTTAAGATATATTTGACATAAAAATACCGACTTAAAGCCGTTAACGAAAGCATCTATGCGGTTCGTATGAAGACTAAATTTTTTACTGTCTCGCTGGTCGATTGTCACGTGCCTATAGAAAACAAAGAAAAGATAATCAAAGACGAATTTGACGCTTTCCTGGGATAAACTGCCGATGCATTCCCGTCAAACGACATTAAATCGTTCGAGGATGACTTCAATATAGAAATGGTCCGAAAAGAAACAACTGGAAGAAAAAGCCTCCACGTAGAGACTAGCAACAATAAGCAACTTCTAATCGATTTTGCATCTAGCTGAGGCTTCACTATAAGTTTTCCACCCTTTTCGCATCAAGGTATCCAAAGCAAAGTGTGAATATCCTCAAACGGTCGCACATTCAACCAAATTGACCATGTTCTCAAATAGAAACGAGAGGACACCAGCATTTTCAATACATACTGGTTTCCCAGTGCTGCCTATCATTCGAGCTACTTTCTTATAAGGGTCAGTTTTGATGCTACATTTCCGAGAGCTGTAAACAAGGAACATCAGTTACTCCAAAGTACCAGATATATAAGCTAAATGATAGTTCAGTAACGTCCACATACATGTCAGCCCATGAAAATTGCATTAACATATCTTCACGGGTAAGAGAAAGTAATGATGACATCAAAAACGTGTAGAAGACAGTAAACGTTGCGGTAACAGAAGCGGCTGAGGAGGTCTTAGGGCACCACCCAAAGAAAAGTAGGAACCCATGATACGTTGAAGAATGTAAGAAAGTGGTTGAAAAAACGAACCAGGCCTACAAAGAATATATTCAGCCACAAACTTGGGCCAAAAAGTGGCAATATAATACCCTCCGATGACAAGCTAAAAAAATGTGCTGATGGAAGACCATCAAGATCCAATAGATGAATGGAAACATGAACCTAAACGAAGTCAGGTTGGCATATGCTTATTTCATACAATTAAAAAACGGCTCTAGTTAAAACTAAGCCTTTACAAAAGTGCACATGGTGCAATCATAGATGACTAAGTCAAAATCAAAAACAGGAGGCTGCCATACTCCCAGAAGCTTTTCAGAGCGCCCCCAACAACGATTGAAGCTATGAATATTCCAGAAGTAGGGCAAGAGGTCCCAGTTTTACCATCAAGCAGAGATAAATGTAGGCAGTAGTACAAAGCCTCCAAAAAATAAGGCTACTGGAATAGATGGAATAACAGTAGCATTGCTCTAGAGCGAGGGTCAACATTTCAGTAACCTTCTGCGTCTGCCGATATGCAAAGTTTGATCAGAAAAGCAGTTACCAGAGGAAGGATAATATATCTTGGAAAAAAAACGGGGATAATTTAAGGTGTGAGTATTATAAAAGCAGGTACGACAAAGTGCTCTCCAAAATCCCAGAAAGAAATTTGGGGCCACACTATGAAAATATTATAGAGGAGTATCAGTGGGGGTTTCGAGGTGGATGGTCGAAAATACACCAAATATTCTCAGCTAAGCAGGTGTACAAAAAGAACTGGGAAGCCTACTGGAAAACGAGAGTTCAGAGTGACCTTCATTGTGAATAGGGAATCCAAATCACACGTTATTGAATTCATGGCCGTGAGTGAACGGATGTGTGCGATCCGTATCAAAGTGAAATTCTTCAAAATCTGTCTGATAAATGTTCACGCCTCTACCAAAGAAAAGGACGAAGAAACGAAGGAAACCTTCCACAATCACCTCGAGAGACTATTCAACTCATTGCCCACAAACGACACAAAAATATTTCTGGGTGATTTCGACGCTAAGGTTGGCAATGAGATATAGCCTCCAGTTGAAGCAAATGACAATGGCCAGCGCCTGATTGACTTTGCTTGCATCAGAAATGTAGTCGTTTGTTTGACTTGCTTCGCACATTGACGCATTCATGAAATGACCTGAGTATCACGGTATGGTAATACACAAAACCAGATCGATCATGTTTTGATCTGTCAACGTTGAGCCTCGAGCATACTTAACCTCCATACATATTGAGGAGCCAATTGTAACTCAGGTCATTACTTGATCAAATTAACCCATCAATGTTATCTGTTAAAGGCATATTTGACGAAGACCAACCCTCTACGAAAACTTGACATCGAAAGGCTCCAAATAGCGGCTGTGGCCAAAAATTTCACGAAGAGCCTCGACAACTAGCTGAATCCCATCTTATCAGACGCATCGTTAAAGACAAGCAACGAACTCTGAATGGAAATGAAAGCGGTTAGTAGGACCGTGACAGAACAGACGATCAAACATCAAGGCTGGCGCAAAAGAAATGCTTATTTTCATGATGAGTGCCAGAATGCACTAGATAGAAAGAATCAGGCGTGCAAAGATTACTTAGGTAGGAAAACCAGGACAAAGAAAGATCACTATGAAAATCTCAGAAGAGTAGCAAATAAGATAATGGGAATCGAGAAAAGAAAATACTATGACGACCAATTGAGAAGTATAGATGCCTGAAACGTGGTTATCAGGCCAAAACCACGCTCTGTCATGATGACATCGGCAATACCATCGCTAATGAAACCAAGATTAAGGAAATATGGGCATAACATTTCAAGAACCTCCTTAATCCTCCACACAGCTCTAGAACATCGAAGCCTATGGATGTTTGCGAAGAGCTTCTATTGACCCCGCCAACTCTTGATGAAATGTATTCCATCATCAAAGCCAAAAAGAATAATAATGCGAAGGGCATCGATGAGATCCCAGTGACGCTCATCAAATATGGTGGCAGAAGTGTTCATAAAGCTACTCACAAATTCGTCCAGCACATCTGGCAACAAGAACATGTGCCGAAAGAGTGGAGCCAATCAATTAAATTCCCTATCCACAAAAAACGTGACAAGTTACAGTGCGAAAATTATAGAGGCCTATCACTACCTTGTACGGCGTACAAATTATTTTCAAAAAACCTAGAAAATAAAATCGGATCATACGCCAACAGTATTATTGGGAAGTATCAAGGTGGTTTTGATTCGGCGGTGAGAATTATTGCAGGCTTGATACCTGTCGCCCTTCTTGCTAGAGAGCGCCACGCTATTTATTTACGGTTGTCCGCGAGGAGAGACAGTGTTCGCTCAACGATTGGGTCTTGGGTCAGTTGCATGAAGGGAAGGTGGACTGCGCACATCATCCCGGATGTGAGACCGCGGCTCAATCGAAGGCATGGTGAGACTTACTTCTACAAGTATCTGACCTCACTTTAGAGCGGGCATGGGTGTTTTCAGTCTTACCTGAACAAGATTGGTAAGTCACGGTCTCCCGATTGTCGGTTTTGCCCAGGAGAGGAGGGCAATGCCTGCCATGCATTTTTTGTGTGTACAAAATGGGTCAGGCTGCGAAGAGAACTCTACAGGGAGAGGGGAGAGCTCACTCTGGATAATATAGTTGTGGTGATGCTCGAATCGGTTGACAAATGGAACCAGGTGGCACATTATGCTCGGGCAGTCCTAAAATATGAAAAGGACTCACAGCAGCCAAGGGTGCTGTGGCTGGGGGATCACTTTTCTAGCACTTCCTCTTCCCTTCTCCCCTCCCGCTAGGAAAGGGATCCGCAAGCTTGAAGGTGTCTCACGGCATAAATAAACGAGACCTGACCCGAAGTAATGTGTCAAACGGTTCCAGGCTGGGTTCTCAGGTTGACCGGGGAGTTATTTAGTGAGTATAACAGTTGCTTTCTTGCAAGCATGGGAGTCCCACACTCTGTGAATAAATGGCATTCACCTCCCTACCACAAAAAAATGGTTTAAGGGCAGGTAGATCAACAACAGACCAATTGTTCGCCGTCAAGCAGGTACTTGAAAAATGTTGTCAACATAGCCGTGCACCAAATTTTCGTTGACTTCAAGCAATCATACGACAGTATTTATCATAACGTACTGTACCAAATAATGCTTTGCCTTGGCATCCCAGCCAAATTGGTCCGTCTTACCAAAATGGCAACCTCCAAAGTTTGCATCAATAACCAACTCACCGATGCTTTTGACACAAATATTGGACTAAAATAAGAAGATGGGCTGGTCCCATTGTAATTCAGTTTGGCTTTGGAGTACGTCATAAGGAAGCTACCTAGGGATATACAAGGTACATCAGTATACAAGTTGAGCTAAGTAGTAGCCTTTGCAGATGATATCACTATTTGTCACGGTTATTAACGACTGCCGAAGAAGAATTGAACTGAATCTGGATAGCGAAGGAAAACTATTAGGGCTTCAAATCAATGAAAATAAAACAAATTTCTTGAAGCAGCCGAGGCAAAATACCTCAAATACACAAAATATCACACTTGGCGAATACAATATCGAAAATGTTGGCGTATTTGTGTATCTAGGCACCAAAATAACGAGAACCGGTTATGAAAGAGACGAAATACCCCGAAGTTTTGACGATCTTGGAGACCAGCTGCATACACAGTAAAACAAAGCTCCAAGTATACAGATCTGTGATAAGACCTGTGTTATGCTATGGGTGTGACACATGGGCCCCAACCCAAGCTGCTGTGAATATATTGATTCCTTTGAGTGACTGATCCTGAGGCAAATAGTCGGAGCGAATTCGATGTAACCATAAGCTGTCAGAAATTTTGTATGAACCAAAGGTCTCAACGTTTGTCAAACTGCGAATACTTCAATGGGCTACACGCATAAATCGTATGGACGAACAACGGATACCCAAAAAGGTATTCGCTGAGAGAACTGAAGGTCGGAGACCAAAGGGGAAAGTGAGGAATCGCTGGTCTGACTCGGTCGACGAAGACAGTTCATCGCTGTTCGGACTTTGAAATTGAAGGACGCGGTAAATGGACCGAGATGGTTGCAGGCACTATTTGTAGAAAGCGAAGGCCCGAGAGGGGCTATAGTACTACAAAAAAGAATTAAAAATCTAAAAATTCAGCATCATTGCTACTTTAAAGTATATCAACCGGGTAGGTTTAAGGCAAACTTTTATTTTGAAATACATTTTGCCTTCCCCTGGACCCCTTAATTCATAAAATGATTTTTTTATTTCAGATTCTAAAAGTTATAATCAAGAACTTTCGTTTGTTACCCTACTCGACTAACTTTGATTAAAAAAACTTTTAACGGCTAATTAGTTATTATGGTGGACCCCCTTAAAAAAATTTAAAATTTTTGATAAGACCTTAACTTTTGAGAAACCATCATTTCTAACCTTTTCACATAGTTTGAGCATTCTAGCTTCTATAGTTTCTGAGAAAACTAACTGTGACAAATGGACAGACGGATGGACAGACAGGTGGCAAAACTAGTAGGTCTTTGCGAAAATTCTTTTTACAAAGACCTAGAAAAGACTATTGGAATATTCGAAATCGTGATAGCTCTTGTTTGCATTGTCAATTTCAATTCAAAATAACAAAAAGCCTTTCAATCAAGTGAATAGAACTACCGAGCCGAGTGCTTGAGCAAGTCTGCAACTCGAATCTACAAAAGTGCAAGGTCTAGATGGCAAAAGGAAATGAGATAAATAAAATTCGAGGCGAAAAATCGCTTGGGTTTTTTTATTCGGGAAATTTTTCTACTGAAAAGTCGGTTCCACTTTTGCATGCATTAGATTACTATGAGTCCAAATTATTGGGTATTCTCGAAATATTCAGTTATTGCCGCTCGATTATGACCGGAATAGAACTGCCAAGCCAAGCATTCGGGCAAATCCAAAACTTCAAACAACGAAAATGCGAGCGTGAGATGGCATAAGGAAATGAAACAAACAAAATTCACGGAGAGAAACCGAAAATTCATTTGAAAGATTCTTCTACTGAAAGGTCAGTTCGACTTTCATGTGCATTCGATCATTTTTGGTCCGAGTGATCATTCATCATCGCAACAGCAATAAGCGACCACTCGATATATCGAGTATACTAGAATAATTCGATTATTGCCCCGAAATCATGCTCAAATAGAACTGCTGAGCCTAGCATTCGTACAAGTCTAGAACTCCAAGATTCGACAGTGTGACATGAGATGGTAGAAGGAAGTGAAACACACGAAATTCGAGGCGAGAAATTTATTGAGGGATTCTTCTACTGAAAAGTCGGTTCAACCTTCTACGTGCATTCGATCATTTTGAGTCCGAGCCATCATTCATCAGCACAACAGTAACAATCGATCACTCGAATGATCAAGTATATTCGAATGATTCGATTATTGCTACTCGATTATGCCCATTTCTACGCCATTAGGTGTTTAAATTCGCCGCCATTTTAATTTCAGTCTATCGACTTCACTTGAGAATAAATCAATGTTTCCCCACAATATCACGTCCTCTCCACAATATCACGTGTTATTGTTGTAATTGATCAACTTTTGGTTGGCTATAGCTTTTCTTTTTATTTATCAGTTTTTATGAAAATTTCAGGAAACATGTGTTCAATACCAGAATATCTGTGTACAAATTTTTGTTAAATTTAACGGTCAAATTTTGATATTAAAGATGAAAATGTAAAATTCAAAAGATGTTCTATCATTAACCAAATTAAACGGGCACTCGTTGGCCTTGTATTCATAGTGACTTACTTTCATGTTTTTTCAGATTTTGAGAATCAAAGGGTCAGTTTAAGACTTGTTTTGAAAAGTTCTCATCAAGACTTTGCATTGCATATCCATATTGGCTATCTTTGACAAGAAAATTTTGAAGGGTCTACGGCCCAACTCCCTCCTTATAAGAGGCACCCCTAAAAACTTTACAAATATTTTTTTTGCACGGGAATGATTGAGAAAGCAGCGCGTTTGACCAACTCATCAAATTCATGTCCCTAGATTATGTAGCTTTGGAGAAAACGTGTTGTGATACTGTTGAAATACATTTACATAACACTGTAAAAATGCAATACTAGTTCTAAAATTCCTTTGCTCTTTCACTCTCACTTCTATTACATGTATATCAGATTACTCCATTATCATTACTTTGTGTTTTTTTGTAAAAGAAATTAGTCGCGCTGAATATACCGCTTGAGCAAGACTCGCTGGTTTTTACTGCTGTAAATCTAACTAACCTCAACAGGTTATGGGCCTTGATCTAGCAAAAGCAGTTAAAAAGTCAAAAATTTCAAGTGAATCTCGTGAAAACATAAAAGATAGTGATCGCGAAAGATGAGTGCAACGGCTCAATAATTGAAAAACTGCACGATAAAAATTATTACAGCTGGAAGCTCCAGATGAAAAGTGCTTTAATTTGTCAGGATCTGTGGATATATGTGAATGGCCCGAGACCGGAGGAAACTGACGCAGCTACCGTCAGAGTGGACTGGTCCAACAAAGACGAAAAAGCTTTAGCCACTATTATCCTGAATGTAAGTGTATCACAGCTTATTCACATTAATAACGCTAAAAGTGCAAAAGATGGCTGGTAAATTCTAGAGGGAATTCATCAATCTGCTGGGCCTGGTAGAAAAGTTGTGCTTTTCAAGCAACTTTTTTCATTCGAAACGGCGGAGAGTTCATCTATCTCCACAAATATACACGATTTCGGAAAAATTAAAAGAGACAGACGTATCAGTCGAAGAAGACCTACTATCTATTATTCTATTAGCGAGCATGCTAAAATCATTCGACAATTATGTAGTTGCAATGGAGACAAGAGATGAGTTGCCGAATTTCGAAAATTTAAAAACAAAGTTGATCGACGAAAGGTGCAGGAGAGATGCCGAAAAAGACGAAAGTAGAGAGTTCGAACATGTTTTAATGTCTAAAGCGGAGTCGGAGCAACGGAATACTCGAGCAAAAGACAGTGACAAATTTAGAAAAAAAAATAGAGTGCTTTGTGTGTCAAAAAACAGGCCACTACGCGGCTGAATGTAGGAGTATGCGAAAAGGAAAACCGGTATGAAATGAACACTTCACTTGCTGCGAATTCATCAAATACTACTCATTCTTCTCCGTAAATCATCATCCAAATTAATGTAGAAACTAATAAATACATCTGCTGATAATTAACAAAATTATCTAACTACATTGTTTTTGAAGTGAATAGTGTTTTAACTTATTGTTAATTTCGGCCTTACCTACATTCGAATACTTAATTATACAGTAGTTTCCAACAGAAATATAAATTAGTTTATTCTTTTACATATCACCATACTTTTTTTCATTCATTATTAACTTACATTATCGCATATTTTCATGAATTTGATTTTGGTAATTTTTACCATAACCGACCAAACCCGCTATTTTATTTTCCTTTTGTATACGTAATAAAATTTATCTCTTTATTCAATTACACAATTTTATATCGTATTTACATGAATGAATTTGTTAAATTTATTTTATGCTTTTTGTTTGAGTTCTGAGCAAGAACGCATAATTTTCAATTTAATTTCAATGAGGATGTGCTGTGTTTACACATCAAATTCCACTCAACCGCTATTACAAGTATAATTGATTGTGCGTATGTAAACTATCATCGCTATTATCCTTGCCACCTTGTCTACACTGGAATGATTATGTGAAACGGAAATGCTGATGGCAGTTGACATGAGTTTTGGTAAATTGAAAATGCGAAACATAAAAAAGACGAAAAAATTCTGTTTGGCAAAATGGTAGTAAGGTAAAGTGTATATTTTAATGTGAAATGAGCTGCTGCGATGAGTTGTTGCAATTAATTCAATTCACGGGACCGTGCGCTCATTTCATTATTGATTTTCAATTATAAAATAAAAATGACTTTGCAACTTGGAGCGTTATGATTAAAAAACCAATTTTGGTTTGCGCGATGGTTTGCTAATGAAGTTTTTATTTGTTCTTTTGCGTGGAAATGTTTTCACTTTGTCGTGCATGCGGTTTGGGTGAGAAAATTTCGTTATTTATTTAAACACGAATGATATGAATGTAGTTTAATTATGTAGCACTTAATTTTCCCCATATAACCATTCGTTTCTCAGCCAGCTGGGTTCATGCATGGAATTTTAATTAATCAATAATTGAGTATGTGGACTTGGCGGAAATTAAGCAATTAATAAGCCATATTTTAAATTTCATTACATGTTGAATAAAGAGTAGATAATTTGCAGATTTCTCATGTTTGCATTAAAATAATGTGCATTAATTTTCCGAACAGATGGAGGTTAACTTAATTATTTTTTTATAAAATTATTGCATTCCAGAATAGACATTATTTTGAGCAGATAATGAAAAATAAAAAAATAAAACCCTTCTCAACCTTGCATTTTAAATACTTAAACGTATAATGATATGATGATTTTAATATGTCAAAGCACTTCATCTAGAAGGGTTTTTCTTTTATGAGCAATCCTTTTGATATCTTAATTTTAATTTATGGAAAATAATCTTTCAAAGCAACTTAATATGTTCCTTTATATCGATAATAACCACTGATTACCGCTGCGTTTTTCAATATTTCTAGTTCTTTTACACATTTTACAGCATTTAAAAGCTCAGAAGGTTACGGAATGTTATTTTTATCGAGAATTACTAACCTTGATGCAAGATACAACACATCCTCTTATATTAAATCCTACTCCCATACAATCACTCACAAAACGTTTAGTTCTTGTTGATGAAATCGTTTGCATCTACTTCAACATCGACAAAATCCTCGACGGAAAATTATTTGAATCCGTTTTCGTTAAGGATTTTTGAGTTTTCAATTATTACAGTCTAAATCCCTTAAGAGATTGCAACAACCTCCTACCTGGTGCTGAGTAACGTGAGTACCGAATGTTTTTGCAGAACGGCCAACACTAAAAGTAAAACGCTTAAAACTATAGGTGAGGTATGTGCAATAGCTCGCGATGAACTTCCATGATGTAATTCTGCAAAACTTTCACCTGAAACAGAAGAAAGGAACATTCATAAAGTTTCATGGGTTGAAATTGGTGCATTTTTCAAATAAATATGACACATATCCTGACTTACGCGTCTTTTACAAGTATAATAAACACATACAAATAGTTTTAATAGTACTAATCAATATGCCTAGATGATGAAACAAAGGTGCTATGAATATCAGATATGTAATCTGGCATGGTTTTCATCACTTGCGGTGAAGTGTGATCGCCCTTAGAGTCCATTATACATTGCCTCTGTCCTGAGATTTAAGGCCATGAGCAGCTCATTATATATGTATTATTAGCAATGCATTATCTGCAAAAGAATGCCCCCAGATTTTTTATTCCTAGCCCGGCACCTTCCACGTAGCTTTTTAAAACGTTACATGCCACATGGGGTCTGACAGATCCTGAACCTACTTTAAGGATTTTACGCAACTTTTATAGCATTTTCCTATTGGGGCAGGTTGTGTAATATGAAATACAGTACTAAAGACTTAAAAACATAAAAACAACGCATAATTTGAACTATAATTATATTTCAGAGTTAAAAAATACATCTCTTATAAGACGTTGTGGAAACAGTTGCATTTAAATGTCCGAGTTTCTAGCAGCTTTCCTCGGATTCTGGATCATGAAAACATTTTTCACAAATATGCTTCAAATTATTGAGACACTGGTGGTTATAGCATTTTTCACAAAAAAATTTAGTTTTTTTATCATCCTTTCTTGGACAAACTGAGCACCTTGCTTTTTTGGTTGGTAGCTCTTTTGCCTCACTAGTTTCATTATAAACTTCAATATCATTTTTGATTCTATCGCGTATTGCACGTGGTATGTGGGGGTTTGCTCGTCTGTTTCTTAGCCAGTCCTTTACAAGCTCAAATCCCATGTCTTGTAGGTACTTTCTCCGTTGTATTTGTTTACTTTGGTTGTTATTGGCAGTGTGAATAATATAGCTGTTGATTCCAGCGATGTCTAACATTCTGTAGAACACAACTAATGGCCATCTTCTGCATGCTTGGGCTGTGGAGTATGAGCTACAAAGCTCATCAACTTTGTCAACTCCGGACTTGGTTGAGTTATAAAAGGTCATTATATTTGGAAGACTTTTATCTCCTGTGGTATCATCAATTGAATTGTCTTTTAAATGCATTGAGGACACCATCACTACGTTTTTATTTCGTTTGGGCACATAAGATAATATAGTCATGCTGTCTGTGAATCCAAATTCTGAACTTTCAGCAGCCCTGCCTTTCGTTTGTATAAAATTTTTTGGTAGCTCCCTTTTATTTTTGCGCACGGTTCCCACATACGTTAATTTATTTCGTAGTAACTCTAACGTAAGTGGAATGCTGGAAAACCAGTTATCGCCGGTTCTATTTCGACTAGAACCCAAAATAGGCTGAGCTAGCCGCATGACAATGCTATTTGCACTGTTTGATTGTGCATATGGCCCTTCAGGCTGTTGGCCTACATAGATTTTGAATGTGAAGGAGTACCAAGTTTTAGCATCTGCAATGCTAAATATTTTTATACCATATTTAGCTAGCTTACTTGGTATGCATTGGCGAAATGAACAGCGCCCTCTAAATGCAACCAATTGCTCATCCACCGAACAATATTCAGATATTGAGTACATTTTTACACAATTATCTTGTGAAATTTGAAAAACTTCTCGGATAGGAGCAAGTTTATCTATTTGACGTCGTTTACTCCGCGTGTCTATGTCATCAAATCGAATACACTTTAGTAGCATAAAATACCTATGGAGGCTCATTGTTGTTCTAAAGATCTCATACCCAATCTTCCTTCCGACCACAAATCTTCCATATTTTGCCGTCCAGATCGAATAGATCCGGCAATTTACGGCAATCCAAATAATGCTTTTACTTCAGCAATGCTTGTTGGATAACTATGCTTATTATTTTCTTGTTTCAGGAGTTTTTTGTTGATAGAATTTACCATGATTCGTATCATATTTTCGTTTATGAATAAATCTCAACATTCCAAAACTAACTTGCAATTTTTCGCATGTGGCTGTACCCCAGGCAAATGGACAACAATGTTTTGAGCACGGGTGCGAACGTTTTTGTTAGCCGGTGTAGTTCTCCATCTAGTTGTCATCTTTTTCCGAAAAAGTACTTACATTTGTAGGATTCGTCAAATCATCTTCATTGTCAGATTCCGCTGAGCTTTCCGATTCAGAATCATGATGACTCAAGTGGCAAGAGTCAACTTCAGAGTCCGATGATTCATCAATCACTCCTGTATCATCATCTTCATCCAACTCTTCGATAAGCCGTCGCAGACGATTTTGCTCTCGTTCGTACCAATCCATGAGTAAATTGATAATCTAATACAAAGAATTACAACAAAGTTATGCTAAAAAATAACTCAAATACTAGTCTGTTTATTGGAAAATTTAAAAACTTTAGCTGCTACTTGGGGATTTGTGGGCACTCCAACACTTATTTCACAAGATAAAGGGACGTTACAAGCAGTGACAACCAACACCAAACTCAAAACATAAATAAATCTATAGTGGATAACATAATTGAAAGGTAAGGTGAAGCTTGACCCTGTTGCCAACCTTAAATATGAAATATATGGAGAAAATATAGCATGGGGTGCTGTTGACACTCATGTGGTAGTTGCCGGGCTAGTAACCACATCCCATAAATCTTCTGGAATTCATCCTTTTTTTTCAAGATTTGAAATATTTTTTTGAAAAGTAAAACAAACCGAATTTGAAATGCCCTGAATAGAATGAAATAAATAAATCCTGAATGTGAATTGCCACGACTTCATCATTATCATCAGTGTCTTCATCGATGTCTGGACTACGGCGACACCAAGGTTTTATTTTATCGTTGATGAACATGGAACAGTACTTTCATTGTTTTCACGATTTGTCGTCTAAATATTCGACGACATAACGGTAATGTCGGACAACCTTCAAAAACCCAGAAAAATTGCATATTTGACCCACCGCTATTTTGAAATTTCCAAATGGATTATCATGAAAATAAATACCCTAACTTGGCGTTAAGTTTCAAACAAATCAAATCAAAATTTTGAGGCATTGAAATTTCGAACTTTAATTAGTTGCTTTTTTGTTTTTTGAGGCCTCACCTCTGATTGTTTTTACTGTTCTCTAGACACTTCCATTGCAGCTTGTACCAAACTGCCGAGTTTCAAAAACAAAGGTTGTAGATTGCCACGTTTTTCGACATTTGAGCTGCTGCTATTTATTTTAGACTGTTTGATTGTTGATTTTTTTGCAATGGACTTCTGATTTGATTTTTTTGCAGTGGACTCCTGAACCAATTTCTTTCTGAACATGAGTAATACTTTGACTGGAATAGAAGCTACGAATTCTCGTTTCTAAAAATCTCCATTTGGTTTTCGATTGGACGGTATAGCTTGTTAACGAACTTAGTAGAAGTATTTGCACAAAACACCTTTCCTGAAAATTTAGTGAAAATTGACGGAAATTTCCGAACTCCAGCGAAGTCACATATTTCGTTACATCCCATACATATCTTCGCAGCACAGCAGCTCTTCACGGGCCTTCACTTCCTACGACAAGTGCCTCCAACTGTCTCAGTTCATTGACCACGTCCTCCAATTTTGAAATTCAAGCAGCGATGAACTGTATTCGTTAACCAAGTCAGACCAACGTTTCCTCGGTTTCCCCACCAGCCTCCATCCTTGAGTTTAACCAAGGAAAAAAGTTTTGGGTATCCGTTGTTCGTCCATACGATACACGTGGCCAGTTCATTGCAGCTTCCACAGTTTTACATTCGTTGAGACCTCCGGCTCGTCAATAATTTCATACAGCTCATGTTTGCATCAAGTTTGCCATTGGCTTCCGTTCAATTTCGCTCAAATTATCTGCCTCAGGACCCATCGCTCAAATGCGTTCAATATATTCGCGGGTGCTTAGGTCAGGGTTCATGTTTCACACCCATAGCATAGCACAGGTCTTATCACAGATTTGTTTTCTTGGAGTCTTGCTTTCCTGTGCATGCGGCTGGTCTTCAAAACTGAATAAAATATTTTACTTGCAAACTATATTCTTCGGCGTATTTCATCTATTTCATTGCATTTTCTGATTATTTTGGCACTTATATACACCAATTAACCTACATTCTAGATATTGTATTCGTTTAGTATAATAACTTGGGTATTTGAAGTATTTTTCCTGACTGCGTCATGAGTTTTGTTTTATTTTCATTGATATATAGCCCTCTTAGTTTTGCTTCGCTGTCAAGCTTCAGGAAAAGTTCTTTAGCTACTGTTAGAGACCGTGACAAAATGTTGTTGTCATCTATTTGGCTTGATTTGTATAATAGTGTAGAGTGCTGTAGACAGAAGTGGGCCACAGGTTGGAGTGACCCACCCGAATAACTGTAAGACTAGTGACATCTATGTCAAACCGCGCACATTATTTATCGTATTTTGACGCGAGCTCACTTTTTTGAAGCATTTGGAGGTTATAAACCTACTCTCGCACTGTACAGAGAAACACCCTAAGAATTTTGCCGAGAGCTTTTACCTTCGTACGCTTTCAGGCAATTTGGCATCTCACTGTTACGAGAAAAACTCAGGTACATGTGCAATATGTTATTTGGACAAATAATCTTTGAAGTGCAAAGTGATTTCTGCCCATTATTGACATTGTGCTTTTTTGGGATGCATATGCAAAAAAGGCGCTTGTAGATAGAAGTTGGCCACTATTTGTGGACAGACAGGAGCCACTTGAGTAATGCCGTTCTTTGCACAGTAAAGTGTTTTTATCAATTATGCAAATGTCTTATTTACTTATTTTTATCATTTCAGCCATCACGCCTCCCAAAAAAAGGAAACTCCCAAAAAAGAAGTGAATTATGAAAAATTGATTGCTGCTATCCAGCAAGTGAAAATAAATAAAATATTGGAGCGTGTTGCTTCTGGTGCCACCAATGTGAGCAGATCGTCTTTTCAACGCTTCTTGAAACTTGCGACCGACCGATATCCGGATATTGCCGCTGTTACCGACGCACAATTGCTAGATATCCTACAAGAACGACCTGTGCACGGTGGTAAATTGGTTGATATTTTTTTACATTCCTCTATCTCTTGTTAAATGAAGATTTATTTAGCATTAGTTGACAAATTGTTTTTCAATAATTGTTCAATTTTTTAATTTTTCAATTTTTTTGTGGTTCATGCTTTCTATACACTACCCTATCTGTTGATTTTTTTTTGTTTTTAAACGAATGTTTTTATTTCGTTTATTGACAGATTTTCACTGCAGCCCAGGAAAAAGAACTGAATGAATACATCATCAAGTGCTCTGAACTACACTATGGTGTCACCATAAACAACATACGGAAGGTAGCCTATCAGTAAGCCAAGAAAATGGGAATCGATTACCCGGAAGGATGAGATGAAACGGACATGGCCAGCAGAGATTGGTATTATGCCTTTATGAAACGCCACCCACCCCTCTCTTTGCGCACGCCAATATCAACCAGCGAGAATAGAGCAAAAGCATTCAATAAAGAAACTGTCGACGACTTTTCCGTCTGCTTCGTGCTGCGTTTGATGAACATCCGTACCCTCCAGCCCGCATTTGGAATGCAGATGAAACCGGATTCAAGACGGTTGCAACGGAAACCGTTAAAGTCGTTATTGCAAAAGGTTCGAGGGTTGGTTTGCACTCATCTGCAGAACGTGGTACAAATGTGACAATGGTGACGGCTGTTAGTGCTGGTGGAGATTTCATTCCTCCTTTTTACTTGCTCCCGCGCAAAAATATGAAAACATCATTCATAAACAATGCCACACCAAGTGCCGTCGGCTTCGCAAATGGATCAAGGTAGATGACTTCCGTTGACTTTGTCCAGTTTCCGCGACACTTCGTGAAATTTGCACATGCGTCAAAAGAGAATCCTTTATTATAGTTCATGGACAATCATCGATCGCACGTCACTATTGAAGTTATCGATCTCGCCCTTGAACATGGTATCACCATTTTGACATTGTCGCCTCATTGCAGCCATCGGCTTCAGCCTTGAGACGTAGGTGAGTTTGGACCGGTCGAAAGATCCGACTATATTCAATGCGATGCAAATTCAAAGAATCATATTGGTTTGCCACTGGAAATATAGCATGTGCCTGAAATTATTGCCATTGCCCTGCGCAACAGTCTCAACACTCGAAACATCGCTGTAGATTTTGAGATAACCGGAATTTTCCCATTTAATCCAGAAACTTTTGACGAGGACGATTTTGTGGCTGCAACCCTTAGCGGAAAGCACCAAGTCGCTGAAAATGAAGTGGTTTAGAAGGTAGATGAACTCAAACAATTTGTTGTTAGAGTTGAAGAAGAGCCTGGTTCACGAGAAGCGTCAACAACATCTGATTAGACTTTTACTTCAACCGCGTTTACATCAGCGACATGCTCAATATTGAACTGTATTGGACCGTTTAATTGTGTCGCTCCAAAGCAGAAATCTAATCATGGCCGCAAACCACTGAGAAGCAGCATCATAACATCTCCTGAAAATAGAAAGGTCACGGAAGAAGCTGCACGGCGTCAGAAATTGTAGATACCAACGAACGTTTCCAAAAAGGCCAATTCTTCACAATCAGCTGTGAAAAAAGGCAAAAAAAGAAAGTTTTCGGTTTTTTCAGATAAAGACATGGATTTTTAACATGGTTTGCAATAAATTGATGGCAGCAAAGCTGAAAATAAAAAACTCCATTGAGTGCGATAACTGCGACAGAACCTTCCACTTAAAGTGCGTCGATATGACCAACTGCACCGCCTTCACATGCACCAACTGCGCCTAAAATCTGTGCTTAAACACTGCAAAATGTCTTTTTTTTGCAGTATCTTTGTCATTTCAACTTTATTATTCCTTCTTTTCAGACATTAAATGAACATTTTTACTGAAGTTACTGTTTTTTTCAATTTTTAACTCTAACTTTGAGTTTTGCAAATTTGATAAGAGATTCGTAATCAGCGCCTTTGAAAACCCCCAGGATAAGAATTTGTAGCATTTAGCAGCATTTTTTCAGATAAAAATTTGGGTGGCCCACTTCTCCTTACACTTTCGAAAAATACGGAAAATACACTTTTTTCCATTTAAAAAGAGAAATACTTCAAAACTTAATTGCAAGCATCCGCTATGATGGAAAGTTGCGTTTTAGAATACCCTTACGATTAAAAAATTAAGAAAACATTTTCGCTTTTCACCATTTTACAACCAAAAATAAAAACGTGCCCCACTTCTGTCTACAGTACTCTAGCTCTTGTATCGGCAGGTGGCTTTCTTCTGAAATATTCCAGAGCCATATTGAATAGCAATGGGGTCAGCCTATCTCCCTGCTTTAGTCTGATATTTGTGTCAAAAACTTCAGAAAGTTGGTTATTGATGCGGACTTGGGAGGTTGCCGACGTCGTTGTCATTTTAATAAGACGGTCTAATTTGGCTGGGATGCCAAAGCAAAGCCTTATTTTATACAGTACGTTATGGTCAATACTGTCACGTGCTTGCTTAAAATTAACGAAAATATAGTGTCCGTGTATGTTGACCTATCAACATTTCGCAAGTACCTACTTGAGGACAATTGGTATAAAGTCGATCTACCTGCTCTAAAGCCACCCTGATACCCCCAATAATACTATGCGTATGATCTAGTTTTATTTCTCAAGATCTTTGAATATATTCTGTAAGCCGTACAAAGCAGTAATATGTCTCTAATGTTTTCGCAAGGTTATCACCATTTTTACGAATTTATATTTATATACATATATAAATATATATATATATATATATATATATATATATATATATATATATATATATATATAATATATATATAACAAGTTGGGTAGAGAGAACTACGCTCATTTCAAAAGCGTTTCGTACTTAACTCACAATATGTACAAATAGACAGATTTAATTCTAGAAAAACTTTTATGATATACACAGCTTTCATGCTTTAAAACCACTAACTGAATGCTTTAATCTTAAATGTATTTTTGTTATTCATCTTACCTGAAAATTTGGAGAAGATTCAATCAAAAGCCCAGTGTACTCGTATGTTTCGATAGAAAGCGCATGTGGTAGAAAAATCGTATATGATTGTTGTAATCAGAGGAAATTCAAAGGGCTATAACGTTGGTAAGTTTTATGAAAATTTATAGAATAAAATGATAGTCTAAAGAGCTGCTTAATTGGCCGATTTCATCCACTTTATAGATACCAGTACAGTTTTACTGACAAAAATGTTAAATTCTGCTACCATTAGCAAAGTTCAACGAGTTTCAGCCTCTAAGTTATTTGTTATTGCATCTAGCCTCATAATTTCTAGAGCCTTCTGAAAGAAATTTTGCAAAAACTTACTAGTTTCCCGTCCTATCTGTCCGTCTGTCTGCCCACCCATTCGTCTGTTGATCTGTCCGTTTGTCTGTCCATCTGTCCGTCGATCTATGCGTCACAAGAAATTTCTTCCGAAGCTATAGAAGCTACAAAGCTCAAACTTTGTGACAAAATCAGAAGTGGTGATCTCTCAAAAGTTTATGTTTTAACAAATATATGAATTTTTTTTAGGGGGGTCCCCCCTATAACGAAGTGGCCCTTAAAAACTTTTTCCTTAAATCTAGTCGAGAAGAGTATCAAATTAAAGTCTTAGCACTTTTAAAATCTGAAAAATAAGTCATTTTTTGCATTAGAAGTCCAGGGGGAACGCAAAATACACGAACAATATTTGCGTTCCCTCCCCTCCCGATTGGACACGTTTGAGGCGAAAATCTGAAAAACCACGAACGTAGGATTTTATGAGTCAGGTCAACAAACACACCAGAAATCAAAATTCACTCAATTCTGTTAATAATAGTATGATATGTA
The DNA here is from genome assembly GCA_963969285.1 of Odontomyia ornata. NCBI lineage: Eukaryota > Metazoa > Arthropoda > Insecta > Diptera > Stratiomyidae > Odontomyia > Odontomyia ornata. The sequence goes on from OZ017741.1 coordinate 273,566,947, forward strand.
AATTTTACACCTTCCCTCGAAAATCGAAACGGTGCAATTGAACTTCCTAAATTTTACCTTTGTGTAGGTTCATATAATAATATTATAAATCATAATCAAGTGAGTTATCGCCATTTCGATTGCATGGAATTACAAAAACAATAACACATGTTGATAGTTAATACATATTTCAAATCGACCAAGGCACTCTTCTTTTCTTCGGATTTTCATGAAGATTTAAGGAATAGTGGTTTGCTTCGATATTTTCCATGAGCCGAGCATTCAGAAAAAATATTTATCGTGGAACAAAATCACGGCTGTTATGTACTTATGAAGGAAATTCTTTTCTTTTGAATGAATTTCAACGAATTCTTAAACATATTGTTCCATATTAATACAGGAAAATTCAAAACGCCATAACTTCGTTAAATAATCATTTCTATACTAAATTTTATTTAATTTAAAGGTACTGTCAAGATTTTATTCAAGAAAATATAAAATTGATGTATCATACTATTACTAACAAAGTTGAATGAATTTCAACTTCTCACGTATTTGTTGTTGTTGTACTCGTAAAGGCCTACGCGAAAAGTTTGTACATTTTCCATTCCTCTGCTCCCCGCGGTACCGATAAGGTAATTATAAGACTTGTTTTGAAAAGATTTCATTGAGACCTTTCCAATGACACCATATTCGACTACCAAAGGTGAAAACTTTTTTGAAGGGTCACCTCCCTATACGGGGAGACCCCCTTAAAACCCTTTGAAAAAAATTTTCACGCTTGAACTCTCAAGAAGTCACTACTTTTGAACTTTTCACAAAATTTCATGGGTGCAGCTTATATACGAGTAGCTTCGGAGAAAAACTGCTGTGACATACAGATGGATGGACAGACGGATAGAGGGACATAGATCATGATTTTAATAGGGTTTGGTATTTTAGTACAAACCTCTTAAAATGGAGGTATGTATGTATATGTACGTACAGTATGGACTGCTAAACTATCCAACGGATTTTTATGAAATTTTCAGGGTAAATATATTTTAGTCCAAGGATGGTTCCTGTGAAGGTTTCGTGCTAATCGGATAGAAGAAAAAACCACTTCACGTTTTCTGGCATTTTTTACAACTTCTTAATAACATTTTTTATTCTTTAATTTTTTCATCAATTTTTTAACGGTACTGATTCGAAACATTTTTTTGAAATTATTAATGACGAATTTTGCACAAATAAAATATCCATTGGGGAATACATGTTGCACACGAATTATAGTCATTCGTCATAATTCCAGTGCAAATAAGGCGAAGCGAACAATCCGAACCCATGCTCACTCGTTTAGTTATTATGAAAAAAAATTAAGTTTTGTCACCGCTCTGGAAAGCGGAGTTTTACTTTTGACAATATTTTTACACATTGAATGTCTAGGTTTAAACCACGTGACGTCATTCAATTCTCCGAACTAATACCAAACCATATTGTGCTCTCCCCGTCAAAGTGATCCGTCGTATTTGCCAAGGACAAGCTAACAACCCAATTGGACACTAAATTTTTAGCTATAAATTTGAAGAAAACATATTTTGAAACAAACACGATTGGTAAATATATTTTGTGATGATTGAAAAAACACAGTTAATAGTAATCGCGTTTGAACGACATTCTCTTCTACTCGATTTCAAGTGTTCTTTTCGCGTGTAAATGACATTTGTCGCGTCAAATGTATGAACTGCTTTGGACATTCCTCCTCTTTTTTCATTTTCAATCAATTGTAAGTTTTTCTTCCGCAATCACAGTTTCATCCACAATCACCATTTCAATGATATTCAATATTTCTCCAGTTTACAACAATGCCATCAAAAAAAAGTCGTTTGGAAGAACATCATCCGAAGCAAAGATTAAAAGGAAGGAAAGAGAGAAACAGAGAGAGAACTGAAGAACAACGTGAATGTCATCTTCAGCAAACGCCTGACAGAGGTTTTACTTTGAGAACCACTGAAACTGAAGAACAACGTGGATCTCATCTGCAGCAAATGCGCGACAGAACTTCCACTTCCAGAGCCACAGGAACTGAAGAACAAAGTGGAAGAAACTGGAGAGCAACACTGATCTTTCTTTCAAGAAATGCGTGCTAGAGGGTCAACTTCCAGAGCAGGAAAAACGCCCCAACAACATATCGAACAACCTTATACCAAATGATTGCAATTGGCTTGATCAAGGGAACGGATTGATTTAAAGTTGGAAGCATTTAATTACGATCGAGATTATGATTACAGAAATTACTTGGATGTAGTTATTGTGCCCATGAATAACATTTGCATGCATTGCCATGTTCTAAAGTTCACTTAGGAATTAACTAGAATGTGTTGTTTGAATGGTAAAGTTGTTTTTCCCCCACCGATGGAGCCACTTGAGCCGCTTTGAAGTTACCTTTCTGATGACACTCCAATTTCAAAACACTTCCTGCAAAGCATTCGCAAGAACAACTCAAGCTTTCAAATTACTTCCTTGGGTACAACAAACATTGTCACCACATGCCGCTTTCAAAGCTTAAGGCCAAAATAATATATCACCGAATCAGTTTGCTAATTCCTGTATCTTTTGCAAATATATTTTGCTGGCAACGACGAAAGAGAAGTCAAATAGCTTTGTGCGGTAAGTACTGCAACCTGATGCATAATCATTGCAAACTTACAAATAATGTTGAGCGGAAGCAACAGTTTGATTCGTCTTTCATAGCAACAAATTTACAAACAATTTTTTAAAAAATGTTCTCTGTTTTGTACTCTGTCGATCAATATTCCCCGCAGAGGGAATGCCGGGTGATAGGGATACTTATGGAGGCTAGCATTCTTTAAAGAGTGCCCTCTCCACGGGCCCCAGGATATGGAGGTCACCGCGAGGCTCTTCCTGAGATAACAGGCAATGACCCTGACTGAATCTCGACTATACTTTGGACGAAGAACTGGAATTGATGTTTGGGGCTGGCGGATATAATGATTTGAACCTAATTGCTTTGCATGGCAGCGCCAAGGTAGCACTCATATGTGAATGGCTCTCATTCAACTATTATACCGTCTCCGCCCCGATAAGACTTTGGCAGGCCTTGGAGCTCGTTCAATGTTTGCACCATTGAATGGAGACTGACTCCCAATTAGCGCTGGTCTAGTTCTGAGCGTTTGTCCCCATAAGGGCTTCTGCCAACTTTTGGATGGCCTCCCTGCTTCGCAAAGATAACCATGGTACCAAAACAGTCACCACATACACGAATGTAGGCATCGGTTCCAAGTGTGGACCCAATAAAGTGGAGGAACCTTAACAAAAAAAGCCCTAAAAACAGATCGCAAAAATCCAAAAAAGTAGACATAAATGTCAAAAACGGTACTGCAACCAGTAAATGTAGCTACATTGTTCACAGAATACTGAGAGTAATACTTATGACGACAAAAGCGACGATGAATACAATGACCGTAAAGACGGACCAAAAACGGAGAACAATGGATGGCCTTTTCAGGCTAAGATTTCTGCGATACTTGGGCGCAGCAAAAATTATAAGAATGCCAGAACGTCTAAAAAAGAGCGAGTAACTCTTCAGGACCCACCAGATGTTAGATTGGTGGAAGAAAACATAAAAAACAATCAACATTCTATGTTTATTCGAAGTGACCAAATCAAAAGTCTCAAATCCTGAGATAATTACGTACCGTTCTGATGTGACCACGACAGGAAAAGAAAGGAGTGACCAGACAAATAAGTGCCATTGTGTGTCTCGCCACCACCATCCTAAATGTGGCCGAGGTACTGTACTCAGAAATGGAAGGCGATAGCCTCTCCGGAAAAAAAAAGATTCCAAAGCAAAATTCCCATCTAGCAACATCAACAAGAAAGGCTAATCCAAAAAGTGGGAGAATGCAATTTTCGAACTTCCAGTTTTTGTAGTGATAAAGTTTAATTATTTTACTTTTATTTCAAAATACCCTTTATTTCAATAAATTTATTTTATTTTACTATCGGGAACTACTTGTTCCCTTCTTCAGTGTTATTACTTACTTAATCTTCTATTACGCTTTTACAAAATATATATATATATATATATATATATATATATATATATATATATATATATATATATATATCGGAAACTTTTTTTGTTATGACCTTTAAAGGGATAATTTCAGGCAATTAGTTTGGTTACAGGTAATAAAACTTTTAAGTTTGGAAGGTTTTTTTCGTAAATCAGTATTCATTCTACATTGTTCAGGTAGTTTGGAAATATTGATGCTTTCCTACGCAGCTAATTTAAGTGGAGTTTTTAATCGTTTTACTACTTCTACGTCCTGAATTGATAGTGGATGATCCTCTTCCATGATATGCCATGCGACCGTTGATCTGATACCTGTTGTTGCCCTTTTGTTCTTTTTTTGCCATATTTCCGCTTCTTTTTCTTTTGGGCATGAGATTTTGTATACTCCACTGCACTCTGGCGTTGTCATTTTGTCCTTTACTAATCTCAGTACATTCTTGAGCTGAATACGCCTGCTGGATGTTATTACATCAAAGAAAAACTGGTGACAACACGCTTCAAAAAACACCAAAAAGAAGCGGAAGTATGGCAGAACAAGAACAAAAGGGCAACAACTGGTATCAGGTCAATTGTCGCATGGCATATCATCGAAGAGGATCATCCACTATCAATTCAGGAGGCAGAAGTAATAAAAAGATTAAGAACCCAACTTGAATTAGACGCGTAGGAGAGTATCAATATTTCCAAATTGCGTGAACTATGTAGGAGGAATACTAATTTAGGAAATACACCCTCCAAACTAATTTGTTTTATTGCCTGAAATTATCCCTTTAAAGGTCATAACAAAAGAAGTTTCCGATATGTATATTTTGTAAAAGCGTAATAGAAGATTAATTCAGTAATAACACTGAAGAAGGGAACAAGTAGTTCCCGAAATACGTATTTGTGATAGTAAAATAAAATAAATTTAAGGAAATAAAGGGTATTTCGAAATAATAATAAATATAATTAAGTGGGATAAGTTTTAAAAAAAAGAAAATCTACATGCAACTCACCAAAAGTCAGCAAAAGTGTTAAAAATGGGCTCATTAAACTAGTGAAGCTCCTAGACCGCATATATTAGAGGAATTCATTGAAGGCCAAAGAAAATCAGAAAGCCGAAGGTGAGGAAACGGCTGAAGAAACACTGAGGGCTAAATAGATAGCTCCACCATCAAACATCAATACAAAGGTGGCATCGAGACCAATCGAAAGAGAACGTGATAAAAGAAGGAAGGAAGAGGCATTTGGTGGGCGTGGAACATTAAATCAGGGGGTCTAGAAAGGGAAGACAAAAGAAGGGCAGAAAGCCGCAAACAAAATCATTTGAAAAGTGCCAGGAAGCAAATTTCACAATGACACCCAAAAAAATACCTGTTGTGTAACAGGAGACAAAAATATCACGACGACGTGAAACCCCAAGATGGCCAATCCTACGCAGAAGTGATGTGCCATTTTCGGGAAAATATAAGGCACCAATTCACTCACATTGCTATTAAAGCTGTATGATTAGCCCAGTTAGGCCGCATACTTGCTGAACTCGGAACAAAAACAAACAATAAAGAAGCATTTTACGATGCAGTAAAGAAAGTCTACGGCAAAAGATCAACTCTACCCTTGTTTGAGCCGATAGTAATGATGAAAATAATAGACACTGACTACATCATGGACCTGACTGCGGTAGAAGAGGTCATCATAAGGCGGCTCCCTAGCATGGGCAGGATCCAAGTGAGACTGACACCAGGAAACAATGGGAGACAACGCATGGTCATAATTGGCTTGACCAAAAAGGACACCGACCAAATTCTGAACAAGGGCAAAGTTATAATAGGTCGGGCTATCCGCAGTGTACGGCGAAGAGCAGCACCTCTTCACTGTTGTTGCCTTGGCTATGGTCACACCACACAAGTATGCAAAAGACTCAAAAGTCGTTCCCCTTGCTCAAATGTGGTGTGAAATGGGACATGAAAGAAAAGAGTATGTCAAGGAGGCGAACTGTATTGTTTGCAAAGATGCTGATCCAAGACCGGATCTTGGACTCGTCCTGGAATCAGGGGCAATGTTGTGTTTTTCAGGAAGCCTTAGCGAAGCCAATATCAAAAATTACCTACAGGTAAACATATACCACAGTTCAACAGCCCAAAACGCTGCTGAGGCGGCAACACCATGACAAAAGTTCAACGAGTACATCCTGATGAAACTAGTACTGCCACCATCTGGGTTCGAGGCAGTGGTATTCAGGCGGAGAGCTATTGGCGGGGGGATTGTTTTGTGTGGGTTCGGTACTCAAAGACCACGTTCTTTAGTATGTACCTAGCACTGAACGAATCGATATCATCTTTTCAAGCCAAGCTCAATGCTTTGTAGGACGCTGATGCCAACATGCTCGTTGGATAGACTGTAGTGCCAAAATGATCAAACGGAGCATAGCTCAAACAGATTCGTTGGGAAAATGAATACTAAAAATGGCGACCAGGATGGCGGTATTTTCATTAAACACCGAGAAGACACTGACTTTACGTCATTTTGGTTGCGAAGGAAGCATACCGGATGTGATATTGCCCTTAGAGTCCTTTGTGCGGAGGAAATATGATTGGAGAGTATTCGAGGATTACTCAGTCAGTGATCATGAGTACATTCTGCTTGAGATCCGTGGTGGCCAACGTAGGGGGATCCCATCCACCTAGAAAGCGCGTCTTGATGAGTGCTGTAGGGTCAGTGCTACTATACGAGGCAGAAATATAGGGCGACGCTCTCAGTAAGGAAGTGCATAAAAAATGCTTGCCACAGGTACAGCGAAGAGGAGCGCTGAGGATTGCATGTTTATATCCAACAGTTTTTGATTCGGTGATGAAGGTCATTGCAGGCATGCCACCTGTTACCATCCTTGCTAGAGATCGCTGCGCTGTTTACCTGCGTCGAAGTGAGGATGCAAATGTGACGGTTGCCCACGATAAGAGACTACTCTCGCTCAACGATTGGCAGCAGTCTTGAGTAAGTTGCGTGAAGGAAAGGTGAGCTGCGCGGCTCATTCTGGATCTGAGATCGTGGCTAAATCAAAAGCATGGTGAGACTGACGTCTATCTGACCCAGCTTTTGAGTGAGCATGGGTGTTTTCAGTCTTACCAGCTCAAGATTGGTGATTAATAGTCCCCGGATTGACGGTTTTGCCTAGCAGAAGAAGACAACGCCTGCCACACATTTTTTCCATGCAAAAAATGAGACAAGCTGCGACGAGACCTCTCCAGGGAGATGAAACAGCTTACCCCGGATAGTATAGTCGCGTTGATGCTTGGATCGGTTGACAAATAGAACCAGGTGGTACTTTATTTTTGGGCAGTCCCAGAAGATAAAAAGGACTTTAAGCAGCTGGGGACGGCAGGGCTGGGCGATTACTTATCTGGCAATTGCTCTTCTTCTCTGCCCGCCTGCTCGAGAAGGGATCCCCCAGCTTGAAGGTACCTCACGGCGTAACAACACTAGAACTAGCCCGAGGTAATATGTTAAACGGTTTCAAGCTAGTTTCTCATGTTGATAAGGGAGGTGCTTAGTAGGTTACCCTGTCGCTTGCGAGCTTCGTAATTCACCTCTCAACCGCCAAAACATGCAACGTTTCCTGTAGAGTTATTTTGAGGCATCCGTATCATGATGATGATGGAACTTTTTTTAATTTTACAGATTTTGAATTAATTTATTCATTCTAAATTTTTCAACGAATTTCACAGGTCCTTTTTGAAAGATATCAAAAGGTTGATGCTTAGCAGTCATTTTGAATCACATTCTTTGCCGGGGACTAAGCTAAAATATTATGTAAAGTCTACGCTTGACTGCGCTAGCAAAGCATATATTGTGTTACAGAAAGACGCCGTAGCTTTGACTTAGTCTATTTTTTCATCCTAGTAAGATTTAACAGCATTTAAGAACACAACCATCCAAAACATCGAGATGGAGTTCAGTCAACTTAAAGCTCTCAGTAAGCTTATAATAAATTAATTCATCAGGAATTAGTGACTCAAAAAAAATATCCTGGGGGAATTCACAACGAGAAATTATAACCCATAATTAAATTTCACGTAAATACTGATTTCTCATTATGAAAAATGCTTTCGAGCTTCACCAAGTTCTTTCGTTTAAAGAACATTTATTAGCTTTTCTCTTTGGCTAACAAATAAATCCAGCCAGCTTACCACCCCACTGATCCGAACAATAATTTAATTTTCAATTATTGCCAGTTCTCCCATCCAACTACCAATCATTTCCTTGATTTTCATTTTCGCGAAGGAAACGAACGAACATATTTCATTCATTTCCATGCAAATCAGCGCATAATTGGAATAATCCGTCGACTTTAAATGCTTCCAGTTCGCATTTTACTGTTATTAGTGTTTCCATTACGTTCAGTGAAAGATAGAAGTTCGTAAATTGACTAATCAAAATGTTTTTTGTTGAATCAACACTTTAACGCCGACATGATTGGTTTGGATATTGGGCAATGACATTGTTAATTTTGAAAGCAATATGTTGATTGCGGGAAATTAAAGAGAGTAAGCTTTTAGAGGGATTGAAAATAAGAATGTTTGTAGACTGGAGCTTACTAAGTACTAATGCATATAACCATTTTTTTCAGTTACGTGAGTCGTTCTATGTAATTTATTGCTTTGACCAATATTCATGCAATGCATGAAATATTAGTTTAAAGCGCACAAATCAAATCCAAATACTCTAGTTGTACAATATATTGCGGAAACTCATAAATCTCAATATTGTTTGATTTCCATTAAATCCATGCCAAGCGCAATAACTTAAAAGGTTAGCCGTCATTATTTTATTGATGTTGTGGATTTTCCAAAATCAATTTTCAATATACGAGTATTACGGTCCCATGTTGATTTATGAATGTCTTTGTCAACCGAACTGATATTTATTATTCTTTGCTGGGGATGGGTTAAATGAATTGCAAATGGGAACATGGTTTATGAATGTGGAATGTTCAAGGAAAATTGATTGACGAAATAGTAGGAGCCAGGTTTTCTTCTTGATTAAATTATTTGTTAAACATAGAAAAAAAGCAACATTTTCCGATTGTATATCAAATGGAAGCAAAGTCGACAACTTAAAAGAACATTAAATGATAGAGCACATGATAGACGTCCAGCGGGTAGGCTGAGGACACGATTGAAACTGACACCAGATCCTTGCTGGAAGTGATCAACTGGTGAATGAGTTCACAGAACAGTGATGATTGTGGGAAATTAATTCTGGAGCTGTCACGGCATAGATGATGATGATGATATCAATTTATATTGAGATAAGTGCATGTGGTTCTAATTATATTTGCTTTCAACAGATGAAAAACAAGAAAAATCAAGCAATATAAATTAAGTTTACTTAATTACAAATTGAATGCAGGTGAATTTTTTACGACATGCAGTTCTTTTGTCAAAGTTATGGTGGTCTTTTGTTTTGAAAATTGTTGGTTAAAAATTGAAACGTTTAAATAACGTTTGCCTAGTTTTAAGCAGTCGTTTCCGGGCTTTGTACTAAAATAAAAATAAGCTAAATAATTGAATGAAATACATAACCCTATTGAAATCACGACCTGTGACCGTTTGCTCGTTATATGTAACAGCAGCGGCTACACAGCCATCAAACTTTAAGGAAAAGGAAGAAATGGTGACTTCTTGAACATTTTAGGGTGAAAAAAAATTCAAAAAAGTTTTAAGAGGAGTCTCCAAATATAGGGGGTTGATCCTTAAATATATTTTTTCATCAAAGGTAGATCTCAAAGAAATCTCTATAAAACTTTAAATTACCTGATCGATGTTAAGTAGGCCTTCATTAGTACAATAACAACCAATACGTCAAAAGTCAAAATTCACTTAACTCTGTTAGTTATAATAGGGGTACCGGTTAATTCGTTTTTTTTCGAAAATTGAAGCTTTATTGATAAAAATTGCATTTAGACGATCGGAAATGGTTTGTTGAGCGACGCAAAGTGATTTTGCAAGTTTGGGATGGATCTTGGTCGAGCAATGTCTCCAATTTGTGATCTTCAAACTTTTTTGGCTGTCCGGGCCGTTCATCGTCCTACAAGTCGAAATTGCTACTTTTAAACCGTACATACCACTTCTGGCACGTACACTCAGCTAGAGCGTGCACACCATACACTTCCACCAAAATACGATGACTTTCGGCAGCCTTTTTCTTCAATGAAGAAGTACTCCCCGCAAAAACACTTTATTCGGCACAAAACTCGACATTAACAGAGTAAAAAAAAGTATTGTTGTTTATGCTTCAGCTAAATGGCACATACTGATTCTGGAACTATATGACAGTAGCTTTCCAACACATATAAGGAAAGGTGAATCACTGGAATAAAAATCAAGTGACTCCATCTGCTAAAACACCGCACGATTTAACCCGTACCCCTATCAGTGTGATTTATCAATTTGACTTTTTCTTGTACAAAATTGTGAGAGTATCCTCAAATTCAATGAAATTTGATAGCTTGCTGAAAAGTGAGATTTTGGAGTGAACTTTGTTTTGGATGGGCAATTCAAAGTGCACGTGAAATGCTTTATGCTGTCATGGATGGCAAGTAGTTCCCTTTCATAGACGCTCTACCGTTTGTCTGTGCTGGAGAGCTTGCGCTGGCAAAAGGCTAACAGTGGCCAACAGTTGTCTTAGAGTTGCTGTACGATGGCACCAATCGCAATATCCAATGCATCTGTTACCAGAGATACATTTAGGTTTTTCTTGTCCTATACAAAGAGTATTGCTTTCACCAATGATCTTCTGGAGTCTGCGAAAGCTTTTTCTGCTTTGGATGCCTTGTTGCCTTTTTTGTGTTCGTCAAGTATTCATTATCTATAAAAATTAAGTGTTCCGAAGAACCTTAGCAGTTCGCTAACATTGTCAAGTTTCTTAAATCTCCGTATCGCTTCCATGCTGGATTCAGGAGGACTGGTTCCGTCTTTATTTATTTTGTGACCGAGGTATACGATGTTTTCGGTACCAAAAAAAAACATTTTGCTATGATTTCGAGCACTTTAAGCCGCTCGAAGACCACTCGTACATGTTCTAGGTGTTCCTTGACGGCTCGTCGATGTAGCATAAAAAAAACCAACCCCGCCGGAATGACTGTGTGGCATTTTGAAGGCCGAATGTCATGACTACGAGTTTGTAGAGCCCAAACGGCGTTATCACCGTGGTCTTCGGTATCTCTTCTTTTGCGCGTACTAGTTCTAGTCTTGTAAACATTGTTTTATTGACGAGGCTTCCATATGTGGATAGCGGTCTGGCTGTGTGACCGCATTGAGTCGACAAAAGTTACCGCATGGATGCCAGCCTCTTTTTTTGGTGGGGCTTGCCAATGGACTTGATGATGGACAGCAGAATCCTTTGTCAAGCATGTATTTGAATTCCTGCTGGGCGATCTTTGGTTTGTCCGTTGCCAACGTGATCGCTCATAGACTGGGGGGCTTTTTGTACCTATATTGTGCTACACTGCGTGAATTTGGTCCACGTTTATTGTTGCTCCGTTCGTGAGTGCAGGGTATTTTCTCACCAGTTCATGATGCTTGCTTGTTCTGCACACCGTTGCTATTGCCGGCTGATTTGAAAAGCGAATTCGGCCAGGTGCTGCCAGAAGGATTGTTCAGTCAACTATTCTCTTTTTTCTTAGATTGACCAAGAGACCATTATGTCGTAGGAAGTCTGCGCTCAATATCTGCCATGCAAAATTTCCTATTGAAAGTACGCTGTAGCCCTTGTTTCATCTTAAGCAGCTTCTCCCCAAGCATGTTTATTTCCAAACGATTGCCAGCGTAGAGTTTGTAACCTGTAGGTTTTGGTTCTTGGGAGAAGTTTCGAGGAAGTTTGGACATTTTCAACCTCCCCCCCCCCCCGTGTAAACTAGAAAATGTGATTATTTCTTCTTGTCGTAAATGTGCAGGAATTTATTTCCCATGTCACTGACCAGCACCTGTTATATCAGCCACATATTTCCACAATAGAAGCTTACAGCAGATCCTTACTGATAGTGACCGATTAGTGAAGGAAATCGCAAGACTGTGATAATTGGAGGAGGTTAATCGTAGAGGCGAAGGCAGTGCTTGAGGTGTTGCGGTATAGATGATGGTGATAGTATGTTCAACGCTAGTATAACCATCCAAATACCAATAAAAAACAATTCTTCACATTGAAGGCTACTCTGTATTCTCACTTTGCAGCAGGCTTCCCACTTTTGAATATTGTATGCAATCTCATGTTTTGAATATAATTTCCAATCCAATTCGTTTCCTGGATCACCAGTATGTTTAGTTTATATTGAAGGGCCTATTGTAAGATGTTTTCAACAGCGCAAGGGCAGTTTAGTGTTCTGACATTCCAGGATCTATTGCCATAGCCCTTTTTACGGTTGCAAGGTCATCACCGTAGGTCAAATCCATTTCGAGGCTCTGTCGCAGATTTCAAAACAATGTAAGATTTTTCAGGGATAGGGAGGTAGCCGATCGCCCAACCGCCATTTCATTGGCATGGTTATTACTTTCAACTCCGTCATCAGGCGCAGAAGACTTGCCTTCACTCTCTTACGTGACCACAAAAGAATTGGATGTAAGTAGGATTTAGTAGCATAGCTGCAGGTATTTTTTCTGTTATGGGCATTCCATGGCATTTTATGTCTCATCGTTTGGGGACCAGTAAACCCAATGTGCGGCACCGAGACCATTCACTAACATTTGTTTGTGGCATTAAGGATGAGGAATCATGCAAATTTGGGGTAAGGAAACAAAGAGACCCCTCTTCCTTTCTGAGCTGGGCTTGAAATTGGAGTTTTTAGCAATTTCACCTGTGTCCAATACCATGGCCTTATCTGAGTCCCTCATAGTGTTCCGTCGATGTGTCCTAGTAAATACTGTGCACTCTTTAAATTCGGTACAAATTTTTTTTTCATTTCAAAGTTCTATACCCCTTGAAAAACACCCTATAGAAGCGACTGAAGAGATCATGAAGCACTGGTCAAAGAAAAGTAGGCACAACTGGTGTAATGAGGAGCATGCAAAGAATACATGCAGCAACGACCTCTGGCCAAGGAAGAACAGCACAACATTATATGATGTCAAAGTTGAAAAACGTGCCGAAGAAATAAACGACTAGCCATAAAAACCGAGATCCAACGGATAAACGAAAACACGACTTTACATAAAGTGAGATCGGTGTGTGCCTCTATGAAAGAACCAAGAGATGGCTTTAATCCAAAAGTAAGTCTTTGCAAAAGTAATCATAGGTAACAAAGTGGAAATTTAACACAGATGGCTGCAACATTTCCAGAAGCTACCCACAGCACCTTCAACAACTAATGAAGCTGTAAACGTTCCAGAATCAGAGCAAAAGGTTTCAGTCAAGAAGTACAGGCAGCAGTACGGAACATTAGGAAAAATAAGACTTCTTGTATAGATGGAATACAATTATAACAGCTCCAGAGTGGAGTTATTTTCTAAATAACCTTCCCCATCGACTAATATACAGAATATGGTCAGATGAGCAGTTAACAGAAGACTGACGAAAAAGTATACGTCCTATACACAAAAAGTGGATTAAGTCATTGGGGCATTGCTCTACTGTGTACGTCTTATAAAGTGCTTTCAAAAAGTATAGAAAAAGAAATAAAACCATGCTATCAAAAAATTATGGGAGAGTATCAGTGAGTCTTTCGGAAGTTAATCAGGTGCTCAAAAAGTGCTGGGACTCGAACACCGATGTGCACCAACATTTTATTGATCTCAAACAATCAAATGACAGTGTTGGCAGAAATCCCCTTTTACTTTTGGATTAGCTTTGTTGCTTATTTTAATCGTTGTCCATACTTCATCTTAATGAAAATAGTATTGTCGCAACAAATTGGATTGAAAACAATACGTAGAACTAGAATTACTTCTTCACAGCCGATATTTTTTCACTCATTGTGTGAACGCAAATATTTTATAATCAGGTACCACTCACTCCACCAATTCATAACAAATGAACGCACAAACAAAAGCTTCAAATTTATAATATCTTTCTTTTTCCCCCTCGGTGGTCAAAAAAAAACCACTACTACGATTGCTGGTGAGAAAACATTTCGAGGACGCATTTGATCATACAGGGAACGTTTGTCAAACCAAACGTTCCTTAAATTACCGTTTTCAGAATAGCCGTTCCCAAAATGACTTTATGACATATCCTGAATATTTACAACGCCTGATGAAATACGCGCTACGTGGCCTAACCTGGAAAACCTGCTTGGTGTACCTAGATGACCTCATTGTTATCGGGGGAACGTTCGAAGAGCATGTGCGGAACCTAGAAGAGGTGTTCTCTCGATTGCAATTGGCGAATCTGAAACTTAGTCGCAACAAGTGTACCCTTTTAGCTGTTGAAGTCAAATACCTGGGGCACGTTGTATCAGCAGACCCTGGACAAATTGAAGCCGTGAAAAGCTGGCCAACACCAAACAACAAGCGCCATCTACGAAGTTTTCTACGTCTGACGACCTACTATCAAAGATTCGTCAAAGACTTTGCCAAAATAGCCAAGTGGGGCGAAAAGAACTGAGGTGAGGGCAGGGATGGCTACTCAACTTTTAAAGCCCCGAGGGGCAAGTTGCGAGATTGATCGAAAGATTGCAGTCATACGACTACAAAATTGTTCATCAGAAGGGCGAAGTTCATGGAAATGCTGATGCCCTATCTCGTCGTCCATGCCCAGCTAACTGCAAGCATTGCTATCGGATTGGGGAAAAGGAGCTGACTGTTGATATGCAAGTCATGACGGCCGAATTAGATGAAGGTTGGTCACCGGAGAAGATTCGAAATGCCCAGTTAGCAGACGAATACATCGGATCATTGCTCGTATGAAAGGACCCAACTGGGCGACCTGAGTGTAAGGACGTTTCGATACATGGCGCCACCCTGAAAAGTTATTGGGTACAATGGAACTCCCTTCAGGTGGAGAGTGGCTTTCTCAAGTGGAAATGGGAAACGGCCGATGGCAGCACCTATAGGATGACAACTATACTTCCCAAAAGCCGAATCCATGATGTAGTTACGGGAAATGCACGAGGGATCCTCAGGAGGCCACCTTGGTGTTAACAAGACCTTAGCGACATTGCGAGAAAGGTTCTACTGGCTCCACGCTCGAGAAGGCGTAGAGGATTGTTGTCGCAGATGCACAATTTGCGCTTCCGTTAAAGGTCAAAAGTGACGACTGGGAAGACACATGCAAACCTACAACGTGGGTGTACCGTTTAAAAAGATTGCTGTTGACATCGCAGGCCCCTTTCCTGAATCCGAATGAGGAAATCGACACACGCTGGTTGTGGCCAATTATTTCAGAAAGTGGCCCGACGTCTACCCCATTTCCAACCAGGAAGCAACTACTGTCTTCGAACAGCTAGTGTTAAATTGGGTCAGTACGTACGGTGCACCATGTGAACTACGTTCGGATCAAGGCCAAAACTTTGAGTGACTGGTTTTTGGCAAAATGTGCGAACTGCTAGGAATATGGAGAACCAGGACAACACAGCTGCATCCCCAATCCGATGGAATGGTCGAACGTTTCAACGGCACACTCAATAAACACCTGGCCAAGATGGTTGACGAGAACCAAAAGGGACTGGGACCGACACATTCCCTTATTTGTAATGGCGTACATAGCTACCGAACTCGCATCGCCGGACGAAGCTCCAGCCAAAGTCATTTTTGGAAAGACTATTCGTCTGCCAGCCGATATAAAGTTCGGAACACCCCCTGAGAGACCCCAAACGATCTCGAAGTACGCTAGTGAGGCAACGGTTGAACTAGATACATCGGACAGTGCGAAAACACCTAAAATCGGGTACTTACCGCATGAAGACAAGGTATGATCTAAAGGAAAATTCTACTGGCTTTCAGTAAGATGACTTGGTGTAGCTTTAAAACCTAAAACGGCAGAAGGGTAGGTCTCCGAAGTTGCAGCATAATTGGAAGGGACCATACCAAGTTACAAAGCGAATCAACGGCATACAGGAACACCGTAAGCCAAGAGCCAAAATGAAAATCGTGCACTTGGACCGTCTTGCCCCATATTATACCCAGGAAGACTTAACTACAACTGGCGGCACATGTTTTTGGGGCGGAAAAACTGAGGTGGGGCAGTGTTGCACGTACAAAATAATTCTGCGAGCTACTGTCGCAATTGTTTTCACAACCATTAAGAACATCATGAATGTACTCCAAAGCACAAGAACCTACCAAGCATGATCAATATCTGAAAGTGACGTCACTGCGGCCATTCAGGATTGCTCGAATTTTCCAGGTAGCTCTCGTCAAAACATTTGCCAATGTACGAGAAATAGATTGAATGGCTAGAGACCCTATATAAAGCCCAGCTGAATGAATGGGGGGACTATTACAACCGCGACAGTAAAAACCACAATAGTAAAACTGCCACAAGTGTGGAGTGCGAATTAAAGGCGATAGTGAAGACAGTTGTAATAGAGATTCATAGACAAGCGAAAGTTAGATCATGAAGTAAAATTGTCAAATAGTGAAAATCAGAATTGTGCATTATTTGCAAATAAACTCTTTTAACTTAATCTATAAGACAGTGCATTTTCACTTTCCCGAAACAATAAAATTATTGGCTGCAAACCATAACACGCGACAATATATATATATATATATATATATATATATATATATATATATATATATATATATATATATATATATATATATATATATATCTATATGTGTGTGTACATATATTATATATGTACATATATTTACACTTATACTAATAAATGAATATATCTGTGCATAGGTTTATATATATCTATATATATATATATATATATATATATATATATATATATATATATATATATATATACATATGTATATACAGGGTTTGTATAATAAGTAACCGGACCCCGCGCCGTCAAAGCGTCTGCTAACCGGTATCTGGTGCTGTAGTGGTGGTGGGGGTCTAGATAAAGAGAACCGGGCTAGGGCAGTTGCCTCCAAGCGCTTGGAGAGACAGCATCGAGCGAGAGTGGAGTGCGTGTTCATTTAAGTCGTCGGAGTGAAAATGGAGCATACGATCGAGCAACGTGTTAGCATCAAATTTTCTGTCAAACTCAAGAAAACGGCCATGGAAACTCTTCAAATGATTCAAGAGGCTTACGGTGCGGATGCTCTGTCCAGAACTCAAGTGTTTCAGTGGTACAGAAATTTCCGGGAGGGCCGCGATGACGTCCATGACAAACAGCGCTTCGGTCCTCCCTCAACGAGTCACACGGACACAAATGTGCAAAAAGTGCGTGATGTGTTGAACAGTGATCGTCGTTTGAGCATTCGGGCTATCGCAGATGAAGTTGGAATTGATAAGATGACCGTTCACAACATTATTAAGAACGATCTGGGCATGAGGAAGATCTGCGCAAAGCTGGTACCCAAACACCTGACTGATGAGCAAAAGGAGCGTCGTGTTGCTATCGCTTCGGAAATCCTTGATCGACTGCAAACCGAACCAGAGTTCTTACAGCTCGGATATGGCACCAGCGGACTTCTTTCTGTTCCCCAAGATCAAGAGACACCTTAAGGGGACGTGGTTTGGGACCCTGGAAAACGTTCAACGTGCTACGACGTGGGCTCTAGACAGCATCGAGTTTGCCGACTTCCAGGGATCGTTCGGGGATTGGAAAATCCGGTATCAGCAAGTTATCGACTCCAATGGGGACTACTTTGAAGATTCCTAACGAAAAATTGTACATATTTTGCCAATAGAAAATTTCCTGAGGTCAGTCCGGTTACCTATTTTACAGACCTTGTGGATATATAATATATATATAGATATATATATATATATATATATATATATATATATATATATATATATATTCATATATATACATATATATATATATATATATATATATATATATATATATATATATACATATATATATATGTAAATTTATATATATAGGCATACATATATATATATATATATATATTAATATATATATATATATATATATATATATATATATATATATATATATATATTTATATATATATATATATATATATATATATATATATATATATATATACAGTACTACCAACCTAAAAAAATAAATAATTCTCCAAATTTATTTAAAATTTAATTTTAATTTAATTTTAGTTTAAATTCAAATGCCACCTTATTTTTTGGTATATTAGTTTATATAGTTGTAAGATGTTTTCAACAGCGCAAGGGCAGTTTAGTGTTCTGACATTCCAGGATCTATTGCCATAGCCCTTTTTACGGTTGCAAGGTCGTCACCGTAGGTCAAATCCATTTCGAGGCTCTGTCGCAGATTTCAAAACAACGTAAGATTTTTCAGGGATAGGGAGGTAGCCGATCGCCCAACCGCCATTTCATTGGCATGGTTATTACTTTCAACTCCGTCATCAGGCGCAGAAGACTTGCCTTCACTCTCTTACGTGACCACAAAAGAATTGGATGTAAGTAGGATTTAGTAGCATAGCTGCAGGTATTTTTTCTGTTATGGGCATTCCATGGCATTTTATGTCTCATCGTTTGGGGACCAGTAAACCCAATGTGCGGCACCGAGACCATTCACTAACATTTGTTTGTGGCATTAAGGATGAGGAATCATGAAAATTTGGGGTAAGGAAACAAAGAGACCCCTCTTCCTTTCTGAACTGGGCTTGAAATTGGAGTTTTTAGCAATTTCACCTGTGTCCAATACCATGGCCTTATCTGAGTCCCATCGATGTGTCCTAGTAAATACTGTGCACTCTTTAAATTCGGTACAAATTTTTTTTCATTTCAAAGTTCTATACCCCTTGAAAAACACCCTATCGAAGCGACTGAAGAGATCATGAAGCACTGGTCAAAGAAAAGTAGGCACAACTGGTGTAATGAGGAGCACGCAAAGAATACATGCAGCAACGACCTCTGGCCAAGGAAGAACAGTACAACATTATATGATGTCAAAGTTGAAAAACGTGCCGAAGAAATAAATGACTAGCCATAAAAACCGAGATCCAACGGATAAACGAAAACACGACTTTACATAAAGTGAGATCGGTGTGTGCCTCTATGAAAGAACCAAGAGATTTCTTTAATCCAAAAGTAAGTCTTTGCAAAAGTAATCATAGGTAACAAAGTGGAAATTTAACACAGATGGCTGCAACATTTCCAGAAGCTACCCACAGCACCTTCAACAACTAATGAAGCTGTAAACGTTCCAGAATCAGAGCAAAAGGTTTCAGTCAAGAAGTACAGGCAGCAGTACGGAACATTAGAAAAAATAAGACTTCTTGTATAGATGGAATACAATTATAACAGCTCCAGAGTGGAGTTATTTTCTAAATAACCTTCCCCATCGACTAATATACAGAATATGGTCAGATGAGCAGTTAACAGAAGACTGACGAAAAAGTATACGTCCTATACACAAAAAGTGGATTAAGTCATTGGGGCATTGCTCTACTGTGTACGTCTTATAAAGTGCTTTCAAAAAGTATAGAAAAAGAAATAAAATCATGCTATCAAAAAATTATGGGAGAGTATCAGTGAGTCTTTTGGAAGTTAATCAGGTGCTCAAAAAGTGCTGGGACTCGAACACAGATGTGCACCAACATTTTATTGATCTCAAACAATCAAATGACAGTGTTGGCAGAAATCCCCTTTTACTTTTGGATTAGCTTTGTTGCTTATTTTAATCGTTGTCCATACTTCATCTTAATGAAAATAGTATTGTCGCAACAAATTGGATTGAAAACAATACGTAGAACTAGAATTACTTCTTCACAGCCGATATTTTTTCACTCATTGTGTGAACGCAAATATTTTATAATCAGGTACCACTCACTCCACCAATTCATAACAAATGAACGCACAAACAAAAGCTTCAAATTTATAATATCTTTCTTTTTCCCCACGGTGGTCAAAAAAAACCACTACTACGATTGCTGGTGAGAAAACATTTCGAGGACGCATTTGATCATACAGGGAACGTTTGTCAAACCAAACGTTCCTTAAATTACCGTTTTCAGAATAGCCGTTCCCAAAATGACTTTATGACATATCCTGAATATTTACAACGCCTGATG